>CM050329.1:7685000-7692500 GCA_027405865.1 Salix purpurea | reverse complement strand
AAAGATGGGTGTCAAGTGAGTGTGAACTATAACGTTTAGATAAAAAGATCAGGCATCTGCTCAACATATTCAACTGCCACCCACCACCACCACCAAAACAGTGGATCGAGTTCTACTCAACTCCTGGGGTAATTTTTTTTCATGAAAGCACCGCTTCTAAATTAATTCCAGGGATATTGGGTTCAGATTGCGAAAACACTTTATTGTACGAAATGGCACCTGAGGCACTAAATGCTTTGTCTGAAAAACACCACCGCAACTCACTCACTACTGAACTAAACGTAATCAAGAATTGGTAATAGTATAATTGGTCACCAATATGCACCCCTGTGGTAAAATAGAGAAGAAAATAATGCAAGTGACTTACCACTAGAAAACTTTTGATAACTGTATCCGTCAAAAATTCAGGTTCTAGATCTTGCAGAGACAGGAAAGTTTCAATCACTGAGCTCTTCTCTTCTCTTTTCCATTGTTTAGCAGTTTTGAAGGAAGAACTCCTCCTCAGCCGGGTTTCATCTATCAGATGCTGCAAATACGTATCTCTTGTTCTCTGCAGCTTTTTCGTTCTTTTCTCCAGCCCTTTGTAACCAACCAACCTTAAAATTGGGATAAAATCACAGATATTCATCCCCAGGCCAGGAGAAAATATCTCCTTGAATTCTTGAAATGATTGCTTTTCCACCTCTGTGACAGCAACTTCCTCATCGATGCAAGGCTTTCCAGCAGCCAGTTTCATCATGACATTAAATGTTAGAAGAGAAAACAAAAACTGTAAGTCCACCTTCGCTGTAACACCATTATTGACCTGCAACAATCTGCGAAGCAGGGAGCAAACTTCTTCCCCACAAATAGTTGAAGACTTTTGGAGGCTCTTTGATGCGAATAATTCAATCGCAGAAATACGGCGCAGGCTTCGCCAAAGATGACCATAAGGTGCCCACACAAGCGCAGTATAATTGTAGGTCAAGTAATCCCCAGCCATGGACTGGGGTCTGTTTGCAAATATTATGTCATTCTTGGTGAAACATTCCTCAACAGCAGACGGTGAAGACACCACAAGAACAGGCCTGAAACCAAATTTGAGGAACAGGATCGGACCATATTGTGACGAGAGTGTCTGTAGTGATTGGGGATGCCTTAAGAGGTGTAGGTGGCCAATAATCGGAAGAGCAAATGGGCTAGGGGGCAGATTTTGCCTGTGACGAAAAAGAGTTTTTACAACAAAGAAAAGGAAGAACAGGAGAGCTAGGAGATGGTACAAGCTTTCCATTTCAAACAGAACATGTACAGAAGACTCCCGATGAAGATAACAAGTTAAGGGCCTTAAATTTTTGCTCTACCAGAAGGAAACACTGTTTTACCAAATCACCGTTTGTAGTATTCCATATGAGTATAACTGCGTTCATAAAGACGTTTGCTGCTTGTCCATTAGCACTTGTCCGTTATCAGACAACATTAACCTAGAAGTTAAATTACGTCGGAAAAGCAATGCAACTATTCTCGAAACACTTGATTGCTGCAGTGCTTTTGTACAGTTGATTATGTTGCTAGTAATTCCAAATTGCTATATTGTTTTTTTTGTTATTAATATATATATTCGAAATAGCTTGCGTGTATCTTGATAAATTCCACAGGTCTTGAAATTAACAATTATATAAATTATTAATAACCATCACATTAACAACCATAAGGCTCGAATATGGAATCACAAGAAGAGCAAACTCTTTAATAGCAAGCTTTTACTACTAAATCAGCTACTATAAATGGTTAATTGCTATTTGTTACAAAATTAACAATGTTGTGTCAATTTCAAGAGAGGGTTTAGTGGATAGTATTTCCACGATTAATTATATTGGCGGTAATTTAAGGGAGGGAGGGTTACGTGGAATTATTTTTATCAATTCCAAATTGCTATAGTTATTTCATAATTAATTATGCTGGTGGCAATTTCAAATGGAGGGTTATGCGGATTATTTTTATAATTCCTTCCAAAATTAGTTATTTTTACTAACCCGTGTAAGTTGCTATAATGCTTCCATTAGCAGACAGCATTACTATATAAATCTTGTTGATTATTTTTATTAAATATTGTTAAAGTTGTAGCTCTTAGGTTTTTAAAATATTTATTTATCAACTTTTTTTTCTTATTTTTATTTTTTAATATTATTTTAGTTTCTCCTTCTTTTTACACTTTTTTTAGAAGAAAAAAAATTATTTGCTTTTTGTTCATTCTCCTTTAGACAATTTTACATTTATTTTAATGCAAATAAAGATATTGAAGATTTAATAACTTGATAAAGGAGCATTCGTTTAGTTTTATCTTTTCTTGAAACTTGTGTGTTGGAAGTTTAAACACAATTTTCTAGAATATGAATTTAGATAATATATTTGTGTCTAGGTAGATTCTAGAGTAGTCTAGATAATTCCTATCCATGTATGAATGTGAAGGGATATTCATGTATCTAGAGTATTTAATATGTTCGTGTATTTAGAGGTACATTGTACCATGAGATACATTGAATGAGTATATGAGTTTTTAATATTTGGTCTATGAAGTATAAATTTCAGTGAAAGATTTTTTCTTGTTTAACTCTGTATCTTTTAGATGGATTTTCATTGGGTGGTGAATTGTATTTTTCTTCTATTTCTTCCATTCCCCGGCGTCATACCTGCATTGGATTTAGAAGTTCCCGATTTGAAGTTAGGGTTCATTACTCATATACTGACTTGGGTAAATTTAATGTCGTAATTTCTTTCCCATTGATGGCTTATAATTAAGTAGTGTGCTGATGACGATAAAAAAAAAAACTTTTGTTTTTGCAGAATCAAACATTGAAAACAAGTAGGAAAGAGTTGGCAAATTATAGAAAGTCAGGGATAATTGCACTATCAGTATACGAACTTTTCATATTTTCTCAATTTAGTCAATTTATTTTTTTTTCCATTCAAATATACTGTTTTTTTTTTTTTAAATCAATCGAGTATTTCTTGTCCAAACTCCTCAGTTTCTCCTTTTTTATAATGTGTACTTTGACATTTATTCAAAAACAACTGTGTTAATTATAAAATAATTTTTATGTAGAAAACTTACCATTAAAGAAAAGAGTTTATATCTTTAATTGCTTTCAAACCCATCATTATGATTTAAATAATTTCCATTTAATAAAAATAGGCTAAAAAATTCTATTGCCGGGCGGAGAAAAAATAACCAACTAATCGTCAACTCTTAGATCATTGGTCCGCTACTGGTAAAGAGTACTTTTACTAATAAAACTCTCATCAGGCAAATACAAAATTAGCTAAATTAATTAATTATAACAATAAAATATATTGATGTATTCAAATGAAAAAGATTAAAATCCATGTTTGATATAAAAAAAAAGATTAATCAAATAATGGAAAAATCAAGGACGGGTGTACATAAAATCTATCATCATAAAATATGATTTAAATAAATTCCAGAACACAAACTCTAGTATTAATTTCACATATATAACCTTCCAAAACAATTCCACAATGGTTCCACATATCATAAATTAATTTACAATAATTCCAATCACCATTACATCCATCATTATCACATGCAATTTACATAATTTCAAGCAACAGTTATATATATCAAGTCTCCCATAATACACCACAATGGTCCGGCATATCGCAATTCAATTTATGAATATTCACAAAGTTTATCAAATATTAACTAAAATATAAAAGGCGTAGGCCTTTTACCATGTATTTTTCTATTGTTCACTCAGACTCGGTTTACTATTCATTGTTACAGTGAAATGACAATTTTGCTCTCAGGACCAAAAAATTTTAGCCTCCGGTACCGGGGGTATTTTTGAATTTTCCACGGGACACGAATGACATTTCCAGATTTGTTGCACAATAAAATGACTCCGCTAGCCCCCCCCTACACAACAAAACACTCTACCTGGAACGGGGGGTAGTGAAGTACTTTCACCCGAGTTTTTCCTAAATACTGATGGGACCAGGGGTGTATGGGTAATTGACCAATTTTTTATTATTTCTTTTTCCGAAACACTGCAGGTGCGTCATCTGGACGCGCATGCAGTGTTCCGCCAGCCCGCGCCTTTTAGGCGTTGCGTGCGGTGTCCTCTGTCCGTCAAATATGTTCTTCCACCATCTCATATGGTTCGCCTCCATGTCCTATACCTCCACACGCGTCGCGTGTAAACGAAATATGATCGTGTGATCTCCGGTGGACAGTTTTTCTTCTCCCCCTCTTTTCTCTCTCCTATTGTCGCTGAAGTACGCAACAGTCCCTCATATTTGTGTTAAATTCATTTTGGTCCCTTAAGTTTTGATTTCATTTCTATTACTGATTTTTCAATGGAACTTTCGATTATTTTCAATTATGCCCTTTAATTGAAATTGATTATATACGGTAAGTTTTATTTCGGTCCTTCATCTTTTGATTTTTGGTTTGTTTTTGTTTCCTTTAATAATTTTGGTATGCAAGTTTGAATTTTTTTCTAATTTTGTCCCCTAATTGAAATTGGTATTATATGCTACTTTTTATTTCGGTCCTTATTCTTTTAATTTGTTCAACAATTGCACTTTATTGATTTTTTTAAAATTCCTTTATTGTTTTTTGGTCCCAAAATTTTGATTTGTCTCATTTTTATCCTTTAATTATAATTAATTATATATTTTGTTTTTTTTATTTTGGCACATATTCTTCTATTTTTTTTTTTTTTGTATTGATTCCTTTGGTTTTTTTGTCCTTCTTGAACAATGTTTATTTTTTATCCATATTTATGCATTTGTGCTTTTATATTTTGTTTTTTATTGTTATTTTATTTTTTATCGGGGTTTTATTTTTATTAAGTTCCGTTCTGAAATTTTAATTTATATTGGTTACAATGTATTTTATTTTTAAAAATTCTTTTATTGTTTTTCGTTCCCAAGGTTTTGATTTGTTGCGGTTTTGTCATTCAATTTAAATTAATTATATATATTATTTTTCATTTTGTAACTTATTCTTTTAATTTTTTAATTAGTATTGATTCCTTTTTTTTTTTTATCTTTCTTGGACAATGTTTATTTTTTGTCCGTATTCATTCATTTATACTTTTGGTTTTTGTTTTGAATTTTTGTCATTTTATTTTTTATTGGAGTTTTATTTTTATTCGGTTCAATTTAGAAATTTTAATTTATGTTGGTGATCATTTTAAAATTAATATTGCTCCATTTTTCTCTTTTGTTCTTTTTTTTTTGTTTTATATTATTTTTAGATCAGATGATTTTATGATTTTGTTGTTTGCACAATAATAATGATAATTTTAGTGATTTTTTTAATTGTTTTTTGGACAAAATATTTAACTTTTTTTTTATTCTTTAGGGCAACTTAATGATTTTCACTATTTGGGCAGTAATGTTGATAATAATTGTAACTGTTATAGTAATGATAACGACAGTAACGTGGGGATAGATTTTCAACTTATGTTTTCTTCTTTTTAGAGATAGAAAATTAACTGTTTATTTTTGTTAGTTGATTAATGCAAGTTCTTTCACAATTTATATTTTGTTTGTTGTGTTTAATTTAAATTGAATTATAAAATAAACTAATCTTAGTACAATGTATTCAATAATTCAGATATCCAAATCTTCTTGCTTTTTTTAATGATAATGTTATACTGGTTATTTCATTGAAACTTACTAAAAAGATAAATTTATATCCATTTAAAATTCATATATAAAAAACTTGCACTTCACAGAATTTCTACACAGATTTATTATTTTGTCCAAATTTATATTATAATAAAAAAATCACACATAATTAATATTTTTTTACGTTGAAAAAAATATGGTTCCGCCTGCAACGAGGCACGGGTACCATAGCTAGTATGGCCTATATCAAGGACTAGATTGTAATTGTCAAATATTAACAAATAACTAAAAGAATACGAAATTTACTGTTCATTCACTGTTCACTGTGTCTAAAATCACTGTGGACGCGAGCTTTTTCATCCGTGCGTCGCGCGAGTTCGTCCACCCTTTTTTTTTGTCTTTTCCGGATGTGAACAGTGTATTACCGATTTCGTCCCTGATAATAAGACAAAATAACGATTTACGCTGAGGGGCACGGGCGTAATTGACCACGTACGGACCGGTCCGGTTCGGTCCGGCCCGCCTGACTCTTTTTTTTTTTTAATATTTTTGAAAATGTGTAATGACGTTCGTAGCCCCCGAAACGACAAAATATATTAATTCGGAGCAGGGGTGGTTTAGTAATTGACCATGCCGCGTCAGCGCTGTCAGCGGGCCGTACGGGCGCGTCGGCGCGTTTTGTGACCCCGGTTGATTCAGGCGGCGCGTGCGGCTTCATACGGCGGTGAAAAATTTTCCTCCGCCAGTCAATTCGATTCGCAACTCTTCCCTGAATCTCATGGAGTGGCGCGTGCAGTGTAAATATGGACGTGTAGGCTCAAATAGTCGGTTGAACGTATATGTCCTCTTTTCTCTCTCCTCAGCGCCGGAATCAATTTCAGTCCCCCGAGTTATTGTGCATGCATTTCAGTCCCTTGGTTTTGTTTGATTTCTGTAATCCAAGTTTCGAATTCTTTCAATTTCGTCCTTGCATTCAAATTGATATATATGCAATTTGCATGTCAGTCCTTCTTCTTTTAATTTTTCGGTTTCCTATTAGATCCCTTAATTTGTTTAGTGCAGCAGGTTATATTGTTTTCAATTTTGTCCCTCATTTCAAATAATTAATAATAATAATAATAATAACAACAACAATTATTTCAATAATAATAATAATAACAATAATAATTAATAATAATAATAATAATAATAATAATAATAATAATAATTTAATTTTTTTTAATTTGTAGAATAATGTCTACTTTTGTCCATGTATATATAAATGTACTTAACACCATAGTTATTGATCCCGTCCCGGTCCCGGTTCCGGATTTGTGTTTGGAACGGAACGTTCCGGTTTCGGTACCGTTCCGGGTACCGTTCCGGTTTTGTAATGTTCATTTTTATTTAATTATATATATGAAAAAAATAAAATATTAATTTAACAAGTATAATTTAAATTCAAGATAAATGAAATTTAAATTATACAATACAAACACAAAATCAAACAAACATAATCTCAAAATTAGAAACATCTCTAAAATTCCAACAATAAAATTATTTTTATAAAAATAAAAAATAAAAAATGAATTTAATTATAATTAAAAGATCGAGAATATTTGAAATTTAAGCTACTTATTGTATGTTTTTCAAGTAATTCTATGTTTTTTTATGGTTGTTGTATTTGAATTTGAATTTTGAAATTAATTAATGTTACTTATTGTTTTTAATGTTAGAAAAACTTAAAAAAACAAAATGAACACATTAAGAAATAATCAATAAGTTCAAACATAATTAATTAAAATACATTCCATTACAAATAATTCAATCAAATTAATTACAAATTAATACCCCTATTTTTATGTTAACTATTATTATATAATAATT